>QEIL01000211.1:0-35889 GCA_003116535.1 Paecilomyces niveus | reverse complement strand
ACGTCCTAGTACCCAGTAATTATCCGAACGGCGACTTGCAAGCGACTCGACGTCGTCTCGCCCTCGCTTCGCCAGCCAACCTGGAGTTAGCTGGCTCCTAGGAACTCTAGTTCCTTACAAGAAGATATCGAAGACGATTGATATATCTATATACCTTCAGTAACTAAGAAGTAATAACCAACGAAGAAGGCATATATATAAATACATTTCAAAAAATAAACTCAAAACTAAGTTGCTCGGCTCCTCAGCTGGAAGAAGGAAGAGGATTAGAATATTCGTGGGCAACATAACCATATTTATACCCAGAGATCTGGTTTCAAAAACAAGGTCTCAACAATCATTTCACAGTAACAATCTATGAAAATAAGGAGATTTATCCATGCGGGCCTTTGAATTTGTCGGACATAACCTTATTATCTGGGATCTGGAGTGGGGTTGAGAGGGTGAATTCGTCTCTTACTCTCATTCTCTTTATACGCTTCTTTTGATTAAGGTTTAATTTCTTTGTATTCCCTATCTTTATTCCCCTTTATTACTATAGACTTGTCAGAATTTTAGGAATTAGCTTTACTACGTATGTAGTTATCTATTCTTACCTATTCTATTCTACGAAACTATATATATTTTATCCATATTATATAAGATAGTCCCGATAATAATATATTCTTCTCTTCATCCCGAACTAAGGGAATATATATCTGTAATACATAGCTCCCTTATATACATTACCAGATAATCTTTTGAAGTATACTCTTTAATCAATAGGTCCTTAAAGGGAGCTTTCTATATAAGGGAAATTAGTTATCTGTGTAGTTTCCCATCATCAAGGTCAGTGGGAAGGTCTGAGTGGGATATCCATATTGTGCCTGCAAAGCTATTTATATTATATTGGCTATTAAATATAAGAAATCTAATATAACAAGTAGTTATATAATTTGTGTCGATTTATCTAATATATATGAAAAGTATATAAACTATCCTTCGGTTAAAAATCAACTGTAGCACGGCCGTATGAAATATACAATACGCCAGTATGGAGGACTGGGTAGCATAGGTTTTAGACGGCTACCTAGGTAGCATATATGTAGCAAATATGTGCGACGACCTCCCGATTTCCTTTTCTATCCCGCGCCACTTTTATGAGGGTCCACGTGATTGTGGACCAACTCGGTCATTAAGCGACGTTGAGACTCACTAAGTACTTGTAACCTGCTCACTAAACATATACTAAATAGCGATGAGTACTCACTAAGCACCACTAACCTGATCACTGAGTTAATACTGAGCACCCTGAGTGTTCACTGAACATATACTCAACCTAGACTGAGCAATCCTAGTGAATATTTCTGGCTTTGGCCGTTTGGCCGGCTTCGGCATCTAAACTTTCTCCAACACTTTCGAGCTTAACATGAGGACTCCAATAAATTATACCCAGACTATTCATTTCCCCCGTCTAAACCCTCCCCCGGGTTTTATCGAAGATACTCGATCAGGATTTTCTTTAATGACCTTGCTTCGCCATAATATCTAAGATAACTGGTCTTGACTCTGTGATTATAGTATCCACCAGGTTGTGCCGAAATATAATACCGGCCGTATCTGTGAGTTGGACAGGCGATATGACGCGCACTCGCAATTCGACGAAGGCTATAAAAGCCCGAGCTACCCTCTTTATCTGAATCTTGCTTGATCAAAGGATACATATATTTGCTACCTTTAAGCTTGAGCTTCCTTCGGGAGACTCCCTTTTGGCCATATGTTAAGATCCGTCAATATTTGTCTATCATACTTCAATAGTTAGAACTATATATATTCACGGAATCAAGGAAGATATTACCGCCAAACGAACAAGAGAATAAAGACACTAATAATATAAAGCCAATAGGTATCAGAAAGGTAAGTATAATGAAAAGGACAGCAAATCAACAAATACCAACTATTCCGGTCAATCCGAGGAATTATTTGAGTATACTCTGAATCTCTTCAAAGAGTATATTGGGAAAGATAGTCTTCTATGAACCTTATTTATATTGATAATGATCGTAGACATATAGCAGAAGAAGAGGATATTTTAAAAGAAAAGAGTGTTTGACCAGGTCGTAGCTAGGCCACTCTACGAGTACATTAAATCTTGAAGAAAGGAAGGGAAAGAGGTGGTGTAGCTCCTAGGGGTTTGTTTACCTAGGGAGCTCGGGGCGGAATAACATAAGCAGGGCGGTGAAGGATGGCAGGATGAAGTTTAGACTGGGCTGCAAACTTCTAGTTGCTTGCTGTTGATGCTGGCTGACGGTATCCGAAGCCCTATATCGGGCCTAGCCCGTCACAGCTCGAGGCAAGAGGACAGCTAAAGTCCCATCTATAGACCTCACGAAAGAAAATCAATTGAGGAGTCGAAAATACAAGAATACTCCTTACCAAGGAGAAGTTAGCTTATTTAATAAGACCCCTGGAGGTGCTGAGCAAAGGGCACCTGGATCGCCAACCCAGATGCTGGTCCAATTACTAAGCCAACAATCCGCAACCTTAGAATAGATGACCAAACGGATGACTATGCTAGAAGATCTACTCGCCGCTATCCAAGCTACACCAACCACCTCCGCTATACCAACCTCCACTACGCCCTTGCCTTAGAGTAAGTATAACCCCCGGTCGAGAAAAAAAAAGGCCTCCTTACCAGACCCTCCGAAATTCAATAGAAATTAAACTATTTTTAGAGGATGGTATAAAGAAATACAGAATAAACTCCGGGAAGATAACCTAATTATTGGATCCCTGGAAGCCCAATTCGTATATATATACTCACGCCTTGACAAAACCCCTTAAAATATAATAATAATATATGTGGAGAGAGGAGGCTCGGATGGTAATCGGATCCTTATTTATACCTCGCCTACCTAAATAATTATTATGGGGACCCGAGTATTAAGGTATATACCCTTAATCGCCTCCGGCACCTTTGTCAGAAGGAAAATAAGAGTTTCGCTATCTTCCTACCGAAATTCGAATGGGAATTAGTTGATAGTGGTGGATTTACCTGGGATGATAAGGTCTATATCAACTACTTGGAAGGAGCCCTTAATAATACCATGAGGAACTGGATTGATATTTGCCTGAACCTACCTACCCGGTATAGTGATTATGTTCGGGTCTTAGTGATCTTTGGCTCTAGAATCGATAGCTGATGTGATAGGGAGAGACAGAATCGCTCTAAAGCTCGTTCCCTTAGCCCAGAATAGACCAACCAACCCTCTCGTTCACCTAAATACTAATACAAGTCTCCTAAACCCATAGACTAGGAGCACACTAAGATAGGCTCCAAAAAAAAGGCACCCCATAAATATAAGGATTTTGACCCGAAGAAGAGAGAAAGGTTTTATTATTGGATGTATGTGAAATCAAGACACCTCATTTGGGAATATAAAAATTAAAAATTTCCTATTAAAAAAGAAGTTAAGGTAGCCAAGGCAGAATAGTATAAAGAGAATTATAAAACCACTACGGACAAGTCAAAAAACTCAGATAAAGCCTTGGGAAAAGAGTAGCTTTTATTAGAAATCAATACCAAGAGTTAATATAACTAAAAAAATAATAGAAGGAGGCAAAGAAGCAAATATATTCAGAGGGTATATATATAAATATAGGGTTCAATAGAGAACTCTACACTCAGGCCTATGTGGACTTAGGATACCTTTTATATACTATTATCAGCGAAATCTTCGCCAAATACTCTAGTTTGTCGTGTATTAAATTGGAGAAACCCCGAGATATCCAGTTAGCTACGGAACTGGCCAGGGGGACGATCACGCATGTTGCTTATACCAATATAAATATTGATAGGTATAAATAATGGAATATATATTTCTATATCCTCCCGAATTAGGAGGATGATATTATATTAGGATTATCTTGGATGTAGGCTCAGGAAGTTATCCTATACCCTGCGAGGAGAGAATTACGAATTGGTAACTCTGGCCTTTATGTCAAAACTAGGGATCCTTCAAATAAAACCCGGTACCCGTTGGAGTAGTAAACTAGTTCTGTATATACCACCCTCGTTAACTATATTAAAAAAACTATACCTAGGGATCAGGTTCAAATAAAGGTATTTGCTATAAGCCTTACGGATATTAAAAAGGTATTGGCCCCCAAAAAGTATACCAACCCAAAGGAGAAACTACCAAAATATTATCACAAATTCCTACCCTTATTTAGTGGGAAGAAAGCCGACTAGTTGCCTAAACACCGCCCTGGATTCGATCATAAGATAATCCTGGAAAAGGATAAGAATAAACAGGAGAAATCGGTCCCCTGGGGATCTGTGACGGGCTAGGCCCGATATAGGGCTTCGGATACCCTCAGCCAACCCATAGAAGGGAATTGATACGGGGACCACTACTTTTACTAGGTCTTATTGCAGAAGGGCTTCATTTTAATAGCTTAAACACCTTTACAACAGCTCCTATTTTCGTAACCAATACTTGCCCGGGCCGCCCTAGTACAATTATAGCAGTACCTCCCCCTACATCAGGCTCGTCCTCAAGCCATTAATTATATAATCCAAGTGTCACGGTGCCAGCCCATATGCCCTATTCTGTCCGGACTGACCGCCTACGTGACCTGCAAGGAAGATATCTCTGACTTCTGTTTTGATCCGTTCGTAGCTCTTCGAGCTACGTCCTGTCTATAAGCCTGTAGATAGCCTGACTGTAGCTTATCCTGCTTGTCAATTCCTGATGCATATCTGTCCTGGCCTGACACCCTGACACCAAGGAGTTGGATCGTAGTATTCTCGGAACTCACGTTCCTTACAAGGAATAGGTTGAAATAAAAGATAAAACCTTTTGCGACATAATTTCTGTAATTGCTTATACTTGTTTAATAAGATTCTTTGTATGGGATCAAGTAATTTGGATTTCATAGAGTCGAGATTAAGTTTTGGTCATGATAATTGTTTTGACTCCTTTGACTTCTTCCCTGTGGCAAGTATACAGCATAAGAAATTTGAAATAAAAAACAATTGCTAGACGGTAGGATAGTAATTAAATAAAGTTTCTGGACCCTGGAAGCTTAATGTAAGGGCTGATTTGTGGTTCCACTGGAACTGCATATCCTATAATACATCTATTTCCATTTCTATTTACCGGTACCGAACCCGGTTCCCTGAAAGAGGGTGTGCGAGCTTGTTTACTGGATCTAGCTAAAACTCTAGGATTGTAGATCCTGAAAGTCCTTTCTTGCTCCTTCGTAAATGTCTTCATTCACCAGTAAACGGATAGCTAGCATCGCCATACCACTGGCACACATTATAGCTGAATTGTGTGCCGCGTCGGTCCCAGCACACGCTGCAAACTTCGGGTTGTGGGCAGATACGTCCGGCGCGGTCGGGATGGGAAATGCTCCATGAAAACTTGGTACCAAATGTGAGACGTTTCCCATATCTGTTGAAACCTCGAGCGGTGTTGCTTCTTCTTGTTGGACGCGGAGGCCGCGCGCGGCCATTTCCTCCACATACGTTTTGCAAAGCGTTGAGTTTATCCGCAGGTCATAGTAGAATGGTGCTCTACACAAGAGAGGGATTACCATTAAAAAAAAAGTCGTTTTCCACTGCAACATCCAATTTCATGCAGACTCACATTATATAGTTGAACTCGCAGCCAGCTGCTGCGGCTCCAGTCTCAATACAGGCTTTGACGCGTGCAACCAGTTTATTACATCTCTCAGAGGTAGGGCTGCGGATATACCAATTCATGCGTGTGTAACCAGGGATGATATTGGGTGCATCTCCACCGGACTCAATGATGCCGTGGACGCGCTCATCAGGGCGGATCTGCTGGCGCAGCATAGAGACATTGTTGTAAGCACTCACAGCAGCGTCTAGAGCATTAGCTCCGTTCCAAGGCTCGTAGCCGGCATGTGAGGAGCGGCCCCGAAACTCGACACGCATTTTATAGCTGGCAATGAGTTTCATCCCTGCCAGCCCGTCAATTACATCGCCAATACCATTCTGTTCTGTTCCTGTAGGATGTGCCATGATAGCTGCCGCAATGTCCTCTGGTGGATCAAAAGCTCCCGCCTCTATTAGCTTGACCTTGCCGCCGCCACCCTCCTCAGCGGGAGTACCAAGGATACGTAGTCTGCCCGGTAATTTGAGCTCTGATATTGCTCGCGCTGCTGCCAAGAAGCTTGCTAGAGAGGACGTAGCAATCAAATTATGGCCGCAAGCGTGGCCGATCCCTGGCAAGGCATCATATTCGGCGCAGAATACCACCTGACGGCCGCCGGCGCCAAAGGTAGCCTCAAACGCTGTGTCTAGGCCCCATGCATGACGGCGTACTGCAAAGCCCCTGGCTTCGAGAAAGTCAGTGAGGGATCTGTGCGCAAAGTTTTCTTCGTAGGCGGTTTCCGGGTTCAGATGCAAGCCCCGGTTTACCTCGCGAAGTGCGTTGTTCAGCTCGTTCAGTGTTGATTTTACTATCTCTCGCGCCTCGCTGATAATCACGAGAGCCGCCGCCATTGTTGCGCCGACTCTCAAGCGGACCGGAGGCGATATCTTAGTTTCTGTTATATAACCCGTCGAATGAGCTGGTAGAAAAGTGAAACGCTGGGAGAGGAGTCCACAACGGGTGTCTGTTGGCCGGAGAGAAGAAATCGAAGTGCATAGTCCTCAGGCTTCCTGGTAAGAGAGGCACATGGGTGTCCAGGGTACTCTTATAAAACCGTGAGAGCCAACTATAAAGCGGATTCTCCGTGAACTCGGCCTCGGGCTCCTCGGAGCAGGAGCCCTCGGGCCCCGAACCCCGAACGTTGCCAGATAACTTGCCTTCGCTGTTGAGGATTTCATTTGGAACGCCGAGTCCAATAATGTCTCCTGGCAGTGTTGCGACGATTCAATATCGTGCGGCGCGAACAATGGATGAAAGCCCTGGCCCTGATGTGGACGCCATCAGCCAAGGTTCGGAGATTGGCGACGACAACCCGCCTCAATCTGTTGCTTCCCGCAGAGCAGTGAGTGTTCCTCCGGATGTCGCTACTGAAAGTCGATGCACAGAGGTCCGGGCGATGTCTAGAAGTTTGTGCCAGCTGTGTCGCCTCCGGTTTGGATCTACACGAGAATGCTGACCATTGTTGTTCCCTATAGTGTGAGCCATGTCGGGCGAGAAAGGTTGGTAACACTGCTTCTTGTGTAGTTTCTCCCTCACAGCCTTGCAGACTCTAATTGAAGCCATTATTTTAACAGGTTGGATGCGATCGGCGACATCCATGCTCCAATTGCACCCGTTCACAAGTAACATGCACGTATCCTGGGATCCAGAATAGTCGACCTAAGCGAAAGCGTGTTCTAATATCCTCTCAATAGTAGGTATTGTCCTCTTCCGACAGGAGCCAACTGTTCTTGCTGGCCTCCCATCCCTTCCTCACGATAATCATCAACTAATGTGCTCTACTCTGGTGTGCCCAGTGAAAAGAAGATCGACCGCATCGAGAAACGACTAACTGAAATTTCCAGTCTGCTTCGGCATGTGAACAGCGCTTCCCAAATTCAGATACCGAATGACGAGCTGGGCACTTCCAGTGATACTAGGAATGATCATTCTACAATCCAAGCTCTCAACTTACTGACTGCACAGGCTACATCAACGCCTACATCGAACTCAACTCCAAGCTTTTACACGTCGAAGGGCGTAGATACCTCGGAGCCGAAGTTCCAAGGGGGATCTTCTATGGCAGCTCACACTGACTTTGCCAGCGAATTTCTCGAGAAGGCTGTCTCTACGGAACCACTGCAGGATCATCGCCTCGAATTAATTAACACACTCACGGCCCTGCGAAACCTAATCAAACAGCAAGGGCAGAAAAATGCTTCTAACAAGCCCGTTTATCCCAATGCGTTGCCAAAGAAGTCGGCTCAGGATCGCGATCGCGGTCTCCCTGATCCTCAAATAGCAATGAGAAGTCTTCAAATCGCAAAAGGTCAGTTGTAAAGGGAGCGTTTCTTTCTGTCAGAAATTTTCTCTCGGCTACCCAGTCTCACACCGATGATTTTGATCTCTTATCTATGATGTTAATGATTTATAGATTATCCTCATGTTGGGTACCTATGGCTATGTGGTCTTGTGTCTCCAGCAACGTTTACAGATTATACCTTGAAGGTTATGTTCTCGCCTGACTTCTCTGATGCGGAGCACATTATTGTCCTTTGCGGATTTTTCTGGCTCTTCAAACATCTCTCGATTACTCTAAGCGCGCAGCAACTTGGCCCAAACCTCCAGCCTAAAATATTGGAGAAAGAATCATATAATTGCTGTGTATATCTGGAAACCACATTGGAGTTGCTTCCATTTTACTTGCCAACCACCTATACAAACGTGTTAGCTTTGGGCTTTGCGGTAAATGCTTCTTTACCACATTGAATTCTTTAGTAAGCTGTATGAACCACTACTGACTGTCACATTCAAGGCGAACTATGCAATCGACCAGTCCAGGCCCTCTCTCGGATATGCCTTTGTTGTGTCGGCTGCACACATGTCTCTCAACCTAGGTCTTCATTGCACATCAGGGACTTCGTACGAAAGAGATGTTCCGCAATCCGAGAAGATTCAATTTTTCTGGAATATATACGTTTTGGACAAGCGTCTTTCGCTCCGCTTAGGCCGACCGTCTATAATTCAAGACTACGACATCACTATCCCGCATCCAGCAGTAAACACCGACTTTCAGGCTGGTTTGGGATTTCCTCTCTTCTTCTGGGTTCCCATTGCCCGTATTGAAGGCCAAATATATGAGTTACTTTACAGTCCGGCCGCACGTAAACAGCGAGACTGTGTTAAGGTGGCTCGAGTGCAGGAACTGGCTAGTAAGGTTCTGTCTATCATAGAAGCAAAAGAGAAGAGTCAGGTTTGTGGGCCTTGTTTCAAAACCATGAATTTCGCCAAGATTAATGAACAATGATACAGCTGGTTGAAACACAAGCAAGGAAGGATATACAATTCATGTCTGAGGCGGACAACGTGCTCTATCAATCGCTGTTGACATTGATATACCGCGCAATGCCCCTGCCCGAGATGTCCACATCTTCGCTATCTCCACAATGCATTGCCTCAGCCCGTTTAGCTCTACAACAACATGACCAAGTCATGGCTTTGATCAAGCCATTAGACTCTTGGTTCATTCAAGCTTATTTCCAATGGTAGGGATACTGTCTCTAGCTGTCTATATGCGAGCGCTAATCCAGAATAGGACCTTACTTCACACTCCTTTCGTTCCGTTCATTGCCCTCTTCTGCCATGTCATAGAGATGAGAGATATGGATGATCTGGATCGACTCCACAAGTTTGTTACCTCGCTAGAGCATGCATCAGATCTGTCCGAGGCCGCGGCGCAAATGCTCTATCTCTTTCAAGCCTTGCATCGCATTGCTTCCAAGTACATAGAGATTAAGTCAACCCCAGGGAAAGTATTTCCAGGTAATGATATGGACGGCCAGGCTCGAAATCTAGGGCTCGAACTGAGTAGATTTTCAGCCGAAGGGGGATCCGGGGAAGCAACTGATCTGATTGGTTCGGCACTTCATAGAATATCCGGAGGTGAGCAAATGGATGCAAGCCGGCCACAACTTTATTCAACGGATTCAAATGCTGTGCAGCAGCAAACCATGCCACAAGAGGATTGGTATTACCTCGGCTATCAGATGATGGGATGGTTGCAGAATGAGTCTGAAGCCTGAGAGGCCCAAGTTTTAGTTCCGTTCTTAAAGCCCCGGTAGAGGTCAGCACAATGTATGTACTATATAGAGGTACAATGACGAATATATTGATCTGTGATTCATATCTGAATTATAGGTATAAAAGCGAGTTACAGTCTTAGAGTGCGGACGTCTATCATACGTAAGCTTTTCCAGACTATAAGTTTGTATCCCATCATCACAGCAATATACTCTTGAACATTCCCAAAATTAGAAAGTTACCGCGTGTCAAAAGCTTAGCATATGGATCTGTCAATAGGACCGCAATCCATGTAATAGAATTTCCGTCTATCTCGACCGCGCGATAAACACTAGAATCACTCTCAAATGCTTCCAGAACCCCCCCCTCCCCACTTAGATTCAACCTCATATTATTGTCTGACACTTGACTTTATGCCTCACTTGCAAGAGCTTGTGCCTGACACATTCCATGGTAGATTCCTTTTTTCTCCTGTAGCTCTTCATGTGTTCCCGCCTCTATAATATTACCGTGTGATAAAACGTAAATAATATCTGCGTTACGAATTGTGCTGAGTCGGTGTGCGATAGCGATCATAGTCAGGCTGCAAGAATCAGCTACATCATTCAAAGCTGCCTGCACCGCACGTTCACTGTCTGCGTCGAGGGCGCTGGTTGCCTCGTCAAGCAGCAAGATGCGAGGGTTACGCAGCAATGCACGCGCAATAGCAATGCGTTGCCTCTGACCACCGCTAAATGAAAAACCACGTGAACCACACGGAGTCATCAACCCTTCAGGCAAGGACGTAATAAAGTCCCAAGCGTTGGCTTGGCGACATGCAGTTTCTATTTCGTCAAGAGTTGCTTCGCGTGGGAGGCCAAGGGTGATATTGTCAGCGACAGACCCCTGAAAGAGAACAGGCTCTTGTTGCACAAGCGAGATTTGATGTCGGTAATCCTGTGGCGATACTGTCTTAATGTCAGTACCACCAACAGTAATGCAACCGGATGATGGGTCGTAGTAACGCTCAAGAAGTGATATAATCGTAGATTTGCCGGACCCACTAGCACCCACGAAGGCTATGTACTGCCATTGGTGGATGTCTAAGGAAAAGTTCCGTAGCACGTGCGATGTTGAGCGCTGAGGATAGCGAAAATAGATGTTTTTGAGCATTATGTCGCCTTCCTTGGAAGGCTTCTGATTCACATTTTGTTCGGTTATGCACACCATAGGATTGATACGCCGTAGCCAAAGAAGGTAATTAGCAGCCCCTGCACCGTGGGATAGACTGGATGTGAACGTGAAGAACTGCGCAGCAGCTTGACCAGCGAACAGTGCTGCGAGAAAAATACTAAAGAACTGCGTGGTGGTGTATTCAGTCAAAGATATAAGCACAGAACCGTACCAGAACCCAAGAGCCATCACGAGATAGTCGAGTGACTGAGACAAAGCGTAGGGGATCAACATTAGGAACAAATGTTTGATGGATCGTGAGAGAACATCTTCAGTGGAGCACTTGTATAGATTGAAGAAGTCCTTCTCAAGAGTCAGCGAGGAGATGGTGCGAATTGCACCAACTGCTTCGCTGGCAAGTCCTGCACTTTGGCCGGAATGTTTCCAGTTTGAGGTCTCGAGCTTCGTCTCAATTAGTACACGGAGATAGCCGGCTCCAACTAGTGGTGTCATACCACCGAGTGCCATCACAAGGCCAAGCTTCCATCCAAGTGCAATAGCCAAAACAGAAGAAGATGCTATATTGGCGAGAATAGTAAGTATACTGGATGCATTGATGGACATCAACTCCTGTATTGCATTTGGCACTGTTGAGAGCATCGAACATAATGCTCCTGAAGTATGTTCGGGACTGTCGTAAAATGCGATATCCATATTTAACATGCGGTCAAACATTTCGCGGCGGTATTTATGTGTTGCCCTCTGAGAAATGACGTTGCACATGTAACCTGCGATGAAGTAACATACCAGATTCCCCAGTGCAATGATGAAGAACATAAGTGACCACAAGCTGGCCTGTGAACTGTTTCCAGTTGTGCTGAATGCGCTGATAACTTTCGAGAAGATGAGGGCCTGGCCCGGAAATGTTCCAGCACACAAAACGCTGACGATGGCGGCGATTGTCGTTACTCCATATAGTTCTTTTTGCTCAGCAAAGAATATGACAATCGATTTGAAGATGGAGTAATTCGGAATACTGGCTGTTATCTCCTGCTGCCGATGGACATTTTCTCCGTCTACCGTGACGGATTCAATGAGTGTGATCTTTTCCTCGATCACATCCGCAGATTCGCCCTGGTATGTCGGGCAAGTAGTCCCTTTCGTCTCATTCGTCGAAGATTCTAAAGCCTGTGCATTAACTAATTTGGCATATTGTCCATTCTTAGCGATCAACTCATCGTGTGCCCCCTGCTCCACTATTTTGCCAGCAGCGAGGACGGCGATATTATCTGCATGTTGGATGGTCGACAGGCGGTGTGTGATTGTTACCGTTGTCCTGTTCCTGGAAACTCTATTCAAAGCATTCTGCACAGCCGTCTCGGAGCTTGCGTCGAGGGCACTCGTGGCCTCATCCAGAAGGAGAACCTTTGGGTTAGAAATGATGCTTCGAGCAATGGCAATTCGCTGCGTCTGGCCACCACTAAGCAGACCACCTCTCTCTCCAAGTTCAGTGTCATAGCCCTATTAAAATCCAGTCAGTATGTGTGAAGTCGGTAGAACTCACCATTTCTTTTTACTAACTCTTGGGAGTCGCTGAATGAAGTCATGCGCATTGCTTGCTTTGCATGCCTCCTCAACCAGATTGCGCTTTTCGGCATCCGACATGTTTCTTTGAGCACCGACAAGGCCCTTTACCACATTTTCATAGACAGTTAAATTGAATAAAACCGGTTCCTATGTGTAGAATTAGTTATAAGTGGACACACACAGGTCCTCGGCACAACTTACTTGCTGAATAAGTCGAATATTACTACGCAACCACTCCGTATTGTATTCAGAAATTTCCACACCATCTATAGTGATGCTTCCAGAATCCACCTGATACCATTTCTCGAGAAGTCCAACGATAGTGCTCTTCCCTGAACCGCTTGCCCCA
The DNA here is from genome assembly GCA_003116535.1 of Paecilomyces niveus. Classification (NCBI taxonomy): domain Eukaryota; kingdom Fungi; phylum Ascomycota; class Eurotiomycetes; order Eurotiales; family Thermoascaceae; genus Paecilomyces; species Paecilomyces niveus. Next base: position 23,079 of record QEIL01000211.1, on the reverse strand, counting down.
ACGAGGGCTGTGGTCTTCCCTGCAGGGATATTTAAAGTCAGGTTGTTTAGGACTATGGCATTCGGTCGACTGGGATAAAAGAAATTCACGCAGTCGAATCTGATGTCGCCTCTGCAATGAACCGGGCTGATTCCAGATTCTGCAAAAGGATCTAAAATTGTTTTTTGATCTAAGATGATGAAGAATTCTGCAGCGGCGGCCGCAGCATTAGTAATAGTTGGCAGATGCGGCCCCAAAGACGAGATCGAACTCGCGGCAATCATAGTTGATAAAACGACACTAAGGATGGAAGTTAGCATCGGAGGGATATGAGAGAAGGATACGACACACGTCATGACATCGCCAATTGCTTGAATTTCTCCCCTGCTAAACATATGATAACCCTCCCAAAATGCCAACGCAATAGCTGCATAGACACAGAAGAACTCTATGGAGAAAAGGATGCCATAGTTGATAGACTTTCGGTCACCGTGCTTATGTGCTTCGTTAAGATAAGCATCATATTTATTCAACATATCATCCTGCGCCCAAAATGCATGCACAGTTCGAATCGATGAAAGGGCCTCTTCAGCGATTACAGCGGCTTTAGAGTAGGCTGCCATAACTTCAGCTTCGTGGGATATATCTATCCTCATGCATACACTGGTCACAACGGCGATAAGAGGAAGCGCCGTCATGGTGATCAGGGCGAGCTTCCATTGTACTGCCACGGAAATGATAACGGCAGACACTAGTGTGGCCAGCGCTTGTGTGATCACTACCAGCCGCTCACTAATGCCCTTGTTGATTCTTGTAGCATTGCTGGTGATTTGGGAAGCCGTGGAGCCTGCACTGGGCAGATCAAAGTAAGAAATATGTTTCCGGAGGATGCTCAAAAAGACCGCTTGTCTAATAGCAGTTGTCGTGCGGATGGCGGCGATACTGATCGAGAGCGTAGCGACATAGCTCACGATGAGCTTTCCAGCGAACAGGTAAAGATAATAATACACAAGGTCCAGTACTCCAGTTTTAAACTCGTCTGTCGATGTCTTTTTGGCCGCGAAGTCATTGTATATATCAGTCGATCTGCTAAACACAAGCGTCATGAGTGGCATCGCAGCACCGCCTGCGACCGCCATGACGAACGCGATGACATTGAGTATCCAGGAGATCTTGTCCGCAAAGCTAAAGATGCGCTATTTTCTTTCGGTTAGTAAGTGATAGGCCAAATCTTTACCTCGACATACTTACGACAAAATCCGGGAGATTACGACGAGTTGACTCCCTGGCAGCACCATCTTTTGTTGTGGTTTGTTCGCTTGTGTCCAGTCCATTTGCTTTTGACATGGCTGGATCCGGTACCTTTTTGCCACCATGGAATAATCCATCGAGGGTCATGATTAATGGTCCTCGGTCTGATGTCGATATTACAGGAACAACAAGTAAGCCAGAGTGAGGCGTTTCGATCAAGGCCTCTCAAAAGCATGGACAAAAGTCTCTGAGCTTCTCTTATTCAATTCAAGACGAAGGAGGACACCCCCTTAATGCTGGCTTCCAGCCTAGATAAATAATCAAGAACCCACCATCTCAAAATGCAAAATGTAGTATCGAAAGCTCCTGAGTAAAAGCCTCACAACATAAGTGGGTCTATTGAACGACTTTAAACATCCGCCCTTTCAGAGGCTAACTCATCCTCAAACCACAAGAAGTAAATACTGCTCAGCTCGTCCTCCGTGTGTCCGAGGCCGCGGATTTCGGCGTTCGGTCACAGGAGACCGCGGGCTGCGAGCTCCTGGCGGACCGACACCCCGCGTAGTCTAGACGACTTTCTCGGCATTGCTCTCCATTCTACGAAGAACTGCATACACCCCCAGCCCTAGTTCTCCCTTTTGCTCCACTAGGTCGACCATTCATAGATTCCCGACAACTACCCCATCCTATGATGTGTCGAACGCGGTATGTATGGCCTGCATGTGGAAGCTGGCTTTGCTATCATAATCCACGAGCCAGCTTTATACATACCGAGAGCTCTACAATTCTTCGGCCGTAAGGATTTCATGTCTGATTATCTGTTATATTGACCTTTCCATACTTCAATGGGTACAAAGTATACAAGGAAGCAGACAGGGGCCCGTAGTGAATAGCTACTCGGCAACCAAACCGAATGCTGACATATTCTTGGCAAGAATCGGGAATATACCAACGGTAGGGATGTACTACCGTAAATATACAGAATGCTGTGAATCGTATACGGAGGACTGGATACATGAGGACATTCATTTCAATTCTACAGATATATAATAGTCCCTCCTCCTCAGCATTCGCTACCTACATTATTACTACACTATCTATTACGGGTCAGTAAAATAGTTGCTGGAGAAGTACGATATAATCAGGCCTTACGTCTAACAGAGCTATTATTTGTACGTTTGTGAAGGCCCAACCCTAGTTTATGAAGTCCACCCGACAGATTGCGGTAGCCTGTAGTATTGGCCGCCTACCAACAATGCCTAACGGACATAACCACCATCGAGGAACACGCATGGTTCTATTTGGACCTTCCCTAACAATAGCGCACAAGATATCTGACGGATATCTTGGTGCATAACATAAACACTGCCGCCTAGATTCACTACTCCCATGCTATGGTTCTAGTCTATGGTCTATTTGTAGCTTGAAACGTGTTTAGTTTTCTTTTGGTCCATACCAATCATCAAATCCCTTAATAGTATTAGCTCATAAGAAACTAAGGGACCACATATACAACGAAGGGAATTGGACTTACCAGATCATGCCCCCACAATGGCGTATTGACTCTCTGTTGCTTCCCTCGAGCCGCCATACTATCCAAGGTATCCATGTCGTCTTCATCGAGCGGGACGATGTTCAGGTTCTCTCTGATGCGACTCGCTGTGACTGACTTCGGCAGCACCACACATCCCCTGTTTACCTGATACGAGATGAGGATTGTAGCTGGGGAAACGCGGTGTTTTTTGGCGATAGAATTAATTTCGAGATCTTCAAGCAGGGGAGAATCTAGCCCGGTGATTAATATTTCCTAGTCAAAAAGAAGCGCTGTAGCAAATAGGATCATCCTACCGATTGATCCCAAAGGGCAATATGCTTCAAGCAAGATTCCATGATCATCGCACCATTTCTTCAGCTTATGCTGTGGATTGTATGGATGAAGTTCGACATATTTTCATAGTTAACATAAAGAAACATCTCATTACATTGAAAACCGATGTCACCTACTTGGTTTACAGCTGGGACCACCTTCAACGTCTTCTCAAGGTGTTCGAGATACGGAATACTCCAGTTTGAGACACCAATCGCCCTAGCCTTTCCCGAGCTGTATATTTCCTCCATCTGTCGCCATGTTTCTTGCTGGTTCCATGAACGATCTACAGCACGTGACCCATCAGGGTTTGTAGGTAAGAGGTCGGACGTTTCGTTGGGAACAAGGCGACTGGAAGAATGACAAGTTAATAGCTTGGAGTAAACTGACTGAAACGGAAGATATGCTTACACGGGCCAATGAATGAGATAAAGGTCAACATAATCAGTCTGAAGGTCCTTCAAAGTCTGTGAAAGTCCTAGGGCGACATTTGGTTGATGAGTGTTTCACCTAATCTGGTTCAGTTTCCTTCTCTGAAACAGGTCGGGGAGGGGGGATGTCGCGGAACAAACACTTTGCTAGTGATAAAGATATCTTCGCGCGGAACGCCAGACTCTTTCAGAGCCTCGCCCACTTCTTTCTCTAATAGCAGACGGTCAATCTAGTGCAATATGAATAGATGTATCGCTCTCATGCCGACTGACTGTTCTGATAAATCAATGCGCAGTCTAAATGTCTATATCCGCATGCCAGCGCATGTTTGACTGCCTCTTTTACTGCACGAGGCTGCGACCGCCAGGTACCTGAACAAGTCAGAGAATGTACACATCTTACGTTGGTAGTGATTGTGAGCGTACCAAGACCGATGGCCGGGATTGATACTCCGTTGTTGAGCTTGAAGTGCGTTGGTAAGGACATGGTTTATGGACAAGGTCTGTGTAGCCTGAAGGAAATGAATACCCACGGGAAACTAATCTTTACGAGAATCTTAACTGAATTAAAGTCTTCTACCTGGGATATTTATGCGTTACTAAATCAGTGTCGGGGAGTTTCCACATACTCGGATAATTATGGACTGGCGCCGTGTAGCACAAGAACTCATGAGACTGACAGATACATGATGGAAGCCTTAGTGACAGTAAGGCCATGACAACAAAGGTCCCGGACTAGGGGGGCAACCGGATAAAGGCAAAGGACATGGATTTAGAACCAGCGGGAGAAAAGGGACGCGTCTTGGGGAGTTTCGGAAATAGTGATTGTAGAAATTCCGAGATGATGTTGTATTTCCGAGTTAACTCACGAGATGCTAATATCCGAATCGATCCTAGAAAATCTTGCATTCACCGTCATCCCGACGGCTCGGTTCTATAAGACGGCATGTAGTGGACTCGAAAGAGACCTTTTCACTCTCGAGAAGCTTTTGAAGGTGTTCGATCAATACTTTCCAGATGGCAGACCCAGTCAATCGGTCATCCTGGCCAGCTTTCGAGGCTTTAACTCTCGATCCTTCGGGCCCTCCTGGAAACGCATGGGGCCTTTGGGGCAAAGACGATTGCAATAGTGATGCTGAATCTATTGGGACCTGAAACTTCTAAAAGCGCAGCTCAAGAAATTTCCACTGGTAAACGTATAGCATTAGATTATCCATTGAACAAATTTGCTTTGCCTGCATTCAATCGACAACTCTTTCATCAAAGAATCCACCACAAAGCACCAAGATCGGTCAATGATGACATTGTCACTTTCAATACACAAGCTAGTTCTCAATGGGATGGTTTTCGACATTACAGTAATCCATCCAAAGAAGTGAATATAGTCGCTAGTCCGACTAACCCAGTGATCAGGTAACCAGACGTATAAGGTGTACTACAATGGGTGAGACCAAGACAGCCTACTAACGTCTTATGAGAATGGGATTCATCGTGAGTCTTTCCCTCCGACTCTGTTCTAACTTTCAAATTCTGAGCTGACTCTCCGTCTCACTGGAGATTGGGTGGATGCCGGCGGCATTGTTGGGCGAGGTGTTCTCGTAGACTATTGTCGCTGGGCCGAAGGTCACGGCCGTACTGTCAGAGGCACTACGACCACTGCAATAACGCTGAAGGATCTTTTGGACTGCCCTCGCCACCAGGGTCTCAACTTTCAGCCTGGCGATATCTTACTGATCCGGAGCGGTTGGGGCAAGAGTTTTGCTGCGTTGTCCGAGGCCGAAGTTAACGCTTTGTCATCTCAGCCCAATCCTCTCGCCATTGGAGTCAAGTCCTGCCCAGAGACACTGCGGTGGTTGTGGGAGATCAACCTGGCTTCGAAGCATGGCCATGTCAGGACCCCAAATATTCACTCCATGAATGGCTACTAGCGGGATGGGTCATGCCGATTGGGGAGCTGTTCGATCTGGAAAGATTAGCAGTGGAGTGTGAGAGAGTTGGTAAATGGTCCTTCTTTTTCAGCAGTATACCCCTGAATGTAAGTCTAGCACCTCCTCACTACTGCCGTATTCGTAACATCATCATCACCGCGGCTGTTGATCTGCTGTGCTACAGGTTCCGGGCGGGGTCGCAAGTCCGCCAAATGCCGTTGCAGTTTTGTGATCAAGCAATTAGCGGACGTTTGAACAGTCACTGATCATCCTTATGCGCTTGATTATTTGATGCGGAGAAGCAACGTCTTGATGTTAAATTCTACTCATTCCTCTCGCGAGACTTTAGGTATGAATATGACACGTATTGTTCCAATAGAGTGAGGAAATCCTTCTAATTCTGCTAACGTGATTTACTCAGTCTGCCAATCTCATCGAGAAAGATTGTACTAGCAACTGTAAATATTGATTTCTTTCACCCACTACAAACTGTACAATTAACACTTTGATAGAGAATGCTATTTAACATGCGCAGTATCTTTTATTATGACTTCTATAGCAGCCTTAACCCCTATTCCAGAACAGGCTATCTTTTGGAGACCCTCACTTGATTCCTGAAAATCTGATGTTTCTCTTCGTATCTGCACTGCTGTGAGGAGAATTCGAATCCTAACTGCACCGAGTGAGTTCATAACACTTGACGACTAGTCTCCTCGTGTAAATGAATATATGCGGCATTTGAGAGCCTTGTTGGGCAGAGACAGTATCTTAAAACCAGGGCGCGAGCTGGTACGGTATTGATCAAATAGTCTAGGTCCCAGGTCCATGCAGTGCTATGAATTGTTGAAACTCCAAAGATGCCTCTATAGATATATATGTGTGTAAGAAACATATTCCGTGATATCTATGAGGTAAGAGACAATCATAAGCTAGGTTTTCGCTAGTCTGAAAATAAACAATTCTGCAACTGTTCGAAGCCTTTGGGACCATGCCGACAGAGATAGTCTCTGGATGCCGTTTATAGTTACTATAGAGCTTTCAGGCGTTTGAATCCGCGAGCTTGACAACGATAATTGACTAATTTCCTTCGCCGTTTATTTGCGCCCGCGGTCTACATAACTACTAGTTTTGTCACTAAATAAGGTCAACGGTTATCTTTATGGGGAAGCATGCCATAATACCCTTTATTTTAAGCAAGAATTGACAATTGTATGTAAACTATCTTTTTATCGTTTGACATAAAATCGAAGTACTACATAATTATTTTAAAAGCCTGATAATTTATCTACGTTAATTGAGAATATACCTCAATTTGATTACATTGAGATTAAAAAGGCAAAGAACAGCAGCAGAGGGAAGAGTACTAATGTTTTACAGTATAGGTTATTTGAGGTTCATTTTCAGGGCTAGATATCCTAAAATTCTCTCTATCGTTGTCAAAGACAGACGCAAATGGATCAGAGGAAAACAAAAGTGTGGAAAAGTCACGGCTATCAACAGGTACTTGCGAATTAACAACTGGACTGTTCGGTGTGACACCAAAAAGATCATCAAGTTCTGCGGCAAGGTCCTGAAAAGACTTTTCCGCCACGAAAGGAGACTCTGCGCTTCCTAGGAATGCTGGAAGATCATTTTCGCCTCGAGATGTATTGACAATCACGGAGCCAACGTCATTGGTACTGGCCCCGGCGTTGGGTGTTATCCTAGGTGAAGCTGGACGAGTAAGGCTTGGTATCTGAATTTCTTGATCGCCATATATACGTTCCAATAGATTCTTGAGGGCGCATGAGAGGCGTACGGCTGGATGCTTTGGATCTGAGGATGCCGTTGACGTACATCTTAGTAGACTTCGGATTAAGCGAAGAACTGCCCTTTTCTGTGCTGGTGGTAAGGGAACAATCACGGATACTTTGAGCAAAAATACACCTGCATGGTTAAGAAAGAGAAAAAATCGCAAGGGAAGATACGACAAAGCCTGTGGGTTTGTTAGGGTGGAGGCTCCTGGACCCTTGAGAAACTAGGCAATAACTTACTCCGGAAGGTTGTAGCCGGCCTATGGCCAAACGGAGCGGCCTAGAATAAAGTGGGTACGTGGATCAAAATGACTTGAGCTTTTCCCTACCACTGCATTGATGGCCTCAACAATAAAGCGAGCATCGGAACTGCCCATTAAACCCATAGGAAAGTAATTGAAAGAGCTGCGAGCATCGTTCGATATCCGCTGCATATGGGCATGTAAGGAGAAAGAATATATCTCGGAGCTGCTAAGATGCTTGACTGAGGGAACTATCTAGGGAGCTCAAGCTGGCTATCTAACTACCCGTGGTGCCGCTGACAAAGCTCTGATCCGGAGGTGTAGGAGACTACTACTGGACCCCCTAGGGGCCCGAGAATATATATAGAGACCGAGATGATGCTGCCATGATAGGGTTATCAAATGAATCGAGTCATCCGTATTTTCAGTACTTACAAACGATATCCATACACATTCATTGATCGGATATGTCCGCCATTGTTTCTTCTGCCAATGATTGCGGAAGGCCGATAACGCTTGATATGAATTAGCGGAAAGCATCAGAAAACCAGATCTTCTCTCCTCACTATCAGAAAAGTCATCAATATGTTTATAGTAGTGTTCAGCCTTTGCTAGAGCAATCGAGCGGCTCTTGGAGGGACATAAGAGGTCGTGAGCATTGCTCAACACCTGTGTTATATGGACAAGGCATTGCATATATGCAGCGTAGTCATCTTGAATTCCTGGAATATCACACATCTCGGGAAAGTCCTCCGCAGGGTTGACGTGTAAATGTTGGTAGGTCATTCCAGGACCTTAAAGTAATAGGCAATTGTTAGCTGCGAGAACCCGCTAATTTTACAGCCCGACAGCGTCTCGGCTCCTAAAGAATGCTACTCACTCCGATGCCAGAACACTTTCCCTATTCGAACAGAAATTTGCCGATCAAAGCAGTAGCAATCTAAAACGAGCTATCAGCAAGCAGACTATATCGCATTTCCAGGGCGTCTAACAAGTCCAAGAGAGTTTACCCCTACCATACCTGTCGCTAAGCTTCTCATTCGAATCCTCTTCCTGCATAACCAGCCTCTCGAGATCCAAAAGATAACCTAGTCTGACAGCCTTTGTGAGGCATCAATATCTGCTTGACTTTAGCAAGGAGAGTAAGACATACTGTGCCAACTGCCATCCAGGACATTCGGTCTTCGAAACCTAATTTTGTGTCATGGCCCATGATGGATGGGTATTCTAAACCAGTCCACGTTAATTTTTGCCGTTCGCAAGTAGTCTTCTTGTAGTACCTGATAACAGAATTAAACCCTCGATCGTCGTAATAGATGCATTTGTGCTATTAATCGTGGCCTCTGAAAAAAAAATTTTTGTACCCTTTGCCATAGGAGGTCATGCAGAGCTCGATCTCCCATGTGGTAGGCTGTGACCACCAGAATCGCGGCCATCAGGTGCGGCTCTCGATTTGCCATAGAAAGTATATTCTCTTGTGTCCTGGGAATCCTTTTATACGGCAACAAGGGCATGATGGGATGCATAGAGCCCATATAAAAGTCAAATAGCCTGAGGAGGGTCATAACTTGAATGTATTGTTCCTTGAGGAGGAAAAACGTTGGGCATGAAGATTCCCTATCGAAAAAATGCCTTTCACCTAAAATGAGGCTATGCTGCTGAGCGTTGGATGCATTTTGCACTTGATCGTCCGATTTGACCTCCGCTTGATCTAACAGCCTTACGGCATCTGATGCATTCCTCAGAGGAAACGTTGCCAATCTTCGGCTGGCAATCTGTTGATCGAAGCTCTGTGGCTTTTCTTGACTAAGGCTGCTGGATGGGCGGGGCGTCTCAGTCGAGGAACCGGTTTGATCCTCCACGATAGACTCAAAAGGACGGGTAGGTGTTTTCCGAAAAAGAGTGTTGGTATATATTCTCCTGTCGGTCACTGCAACCAACCTCTATTTGATCAATCGCGGTTACATCAGGTTGATTTTCTACAGGCTCCCCTATCTTTACTTTAACAGGGCGGCCTTTTCGCCCTTTCTCGGGAAACACTGATCCATGAGAACTCAAGTACAGATGCGTGAATTGAAGATTGTATCAATTACTGAGCAATACTGAGCATTCACTGAGTACCTGTAGCCCGCACACTGAGCGTATGCTAAGTAGTAATAAGCACTCATTGGGCATCTCTAACCCACTCACTGAGTATTAGTTGATATTATTCATAGACATTCATATTAAGACTGTAGACGATGCCATGAAAAGGATCCGCTGACATGACAGATGAACTGCAAATCTTCTTAACCACTTGCATCTGAGACCATTGGACCATGGCAGAGTCAGGTGCGATAACAGCGAGATATGATATGCCACCTTGACGAAGAAACACATCTGTAACAGGCATCACTGACGTGCCCCCTAAGGTGGAAGTGAGACCGTACTGCGGAACTGATACGATATTCGCGCATCGGATGCATGGGTACATGCAGCACCTACAATCTTCAAAGAGACCAGAATATATAACGGAGGCACCGCAATTCTATGTTTTACTGCTATTACAGATGGTTGCAATGCCGTCCAATAGATTTTGCCATCCTCATAGTATCAGGAAATTCGTTGATTAGTGCGAATTTTGGCCGATCCTTTTATTTTAATCGCCAGCTTAAAATATCTGGGATAATCTAAAGGCCCAATAGTGGCCATTCTGACTTCACCGGGGATTACGGATAGCTACTTTAAATCCATTATCAGCTACCTCTCAATAAGAGAAAATCAGAAGATACAGAATGGACTTTCCGCCATCGTATCCCAAGAAGTGTTACCGTAGCGATCTACGATCTAACACCCACACGGCTTGGGTGACAGTCTGGAGATGGGCAACAGCAACCTACTGATGTCTTAGACACAAGGCGGAAGCTACCATTACGGGAATAAGGTAAGGAGATATTATGTCCTAAATACCAATCCCGCTGCAAAATATACCATGCGTCTTCGTTAGCACCGGTCTCATAAGACTGGAACTCACTATTTCCCTTTACGGAAGAACAGTAATTGAACAATAGAATAGACAGGTAAATACGCACCCCCTGAGCATTTTTTTATAGTCTTTCTGCTAGCTTATTTTTGATATATCTTGCCTTCTAATATCATCAATTCTGAGAAAGTGAAGCACAATGTCCGCGAATGGACTGTGAACTTTGTGTGAAACCAACTCAATGGATTCGCAAGCAGGTAGATCATCATCGACCCCTTGGGTTGTTTCTACAACAGCAGATCTCGCCGGACGTATTAGCTCCCCGGAATTCCATGTTCCAGAGCCATTATCCTTTTTTGGGAGCTCAGTGGGCGATTCCCCTGCACCTTCCTAATTAGGGTTGGCCAGGCGTATAGGAGAGCATTAGATAGCTAGCTAGAGCTTTTCAGATGGTTCGAATCAGACGGCTCTATTAGCAGCCCCGATATCTTTGATGGATATCTTGAGTTCGATTGTTAATCCGGCCAAATTCCTTGTCCCAGCTTAGACATATCCAGCCTTCCTAAGGTCCGCAAAGGGTACACCAGCTGATGAGTGGTGGGAGCTTGTTTCTGTGGGGTCTTGAGTCAGTATAATAGTCTTGCTTAGCGACCGTCTTTATTGTCCTAGCCAATATTGTTATTAGTGTTCGATAGCCGGCGTATATTCGATGGTCAACGGTGTGCGGAGTTATCCACAATACATAGAGTTTTTGGTGACAAATGGAGACACGAAAGGATTGGGGATGAATCGCGAGAAATTCATTGCATAGATAATACGATTTTTTCTTACTAACTCTTATGAAACGAAATGATGGCAGCCGCTGCGGATAATAATCGTAGGATCCCAGCAATTGCATTTCAGCATGAACTACAAGAGAAGCAGGGAACTGCTTGCAGAAAAGGCCTCTAAATTCGGCTGGCCCCAAACGCGAGAAAGACGGGACCGATATTCTTGCTTGCTACTCCTGATTAATCGTCGAAGAACGGCACCCAGAGAAATTTCATTGTTTTGGGAAGGGAGTTTTGTCGGGAGACAGAATTACTTCCACGGTCATAGGATTAAATAAAATAAGAAATTCAACGGTAAGTTGAACAAACACTCTGGAAGCGACTCCATAGCGACCCAGCTTGTATAGGACTGAAACCCATCATAGGGTGATCCGTCCCTGAATAGAGAAGGCCACATCCAACAAGTCCGTATAATCTCGTTTGGCCTTCTGCACTATCTTGATATGTCTGATTAGATCTGAGTTCGTAGCCGACTTGTCGGCAAAGACATTCTCGGGCCATTCAAAAAAGGGCTCCAGATCAGACGAGGAAGTGTCGGGTCGAGATTCTAGAATACGTTTCAAGACATCAGAATACCAATACATGATTTTCTTTGGATTACCACATATATCTCTAATATATTCCCGAATACGAACGAGGTCAAGTTGGATGATTTTAAACAGAATGTTATTTTCTTTTTTATCCTGTTGGATTCTAACAGAATACCCAGTTAGTATCATATTTTACTCCCTTTTCTTATTTATTGTGTAGAGGCCCAATAGATCTTGCCTAACAACAGAATTCGGATTGTCGATAATCGAGTGTACTTGGGAGACAATATTTGGTTTTACTCCCGTATTACTTGTAATTTTAATGATAATCTCTTGCGGTTGGCCTTCCTCCAAATACATTGCCGAAATATTATTGTTGCCTTTCTTGGCGGTGTATATAAGGATAAAAGAATCCAAAAACTTCTGTTTCAACAAATATTTTTGGTTGTGACCAATGCTATTGAGATCCAATTTATGGATAATTGGCTCCCCGCGAATAAGGTTAATATTCCGCAGAAGGACAGCTGTATGTATGAATCGATTTCATGCCTTTCCAGTCACGCATAATATAACCATGACAAGTTATTAATCTGAAGAATTTCTGTTGCTGAGAAAACAGAATATAAGTTAGCATTTGAGACATCTATACGACTGGTGCTTGCAGGAGCCTTTAAGTTATAAGACGAAGTCTTGAGGATCAAGAAAGCGGGGTAGTAAGCTTATTCAGCCATTGTGTCATCTTTCAGAGCTGATCAAGAGGGCAGATTAGATTTCTAGCTGAAATATTTTCAGAAGGAAATCTACCAAAAAAAATTCTCCCCATATTACCTACAGGACTAGCGACAGCAAATCCGTCCCACGACTTTTCGAATCCTCTCGACAGATATAAGATAAGATGGAATTATTGTGCAAAAAGCTATTGGAATTGTTAAAGAGAGATTATGAAATCATTATAATATTATAGGAAATACCACACCAAAACACTCCATTTTATACGAAAAGGTAAAGTTGTTATCTCATCATATTGACCATATCTGGACATATTTAGAATAATCTAAGCTTGTCTGGGCGCCATTTAAATACGGTATAGTATATAGCCCCGTCTCCTTCTTCAGTAAGTGGTGAGATAATTATCCATCCGTATGATAATTCGGGTTTATTATTATAACTCAATCAAGATCCTCATTCGAAATGATATGTTTGAGTGTACATTACGAAATGGTAGGAATCTTGTCGAAGCTGGCAGTGTAACCTTGAAGGAGAAATGATATCATTTATCTGAACGTCAAATCTAGACCTCACAATTCCTCTCCTCAAATAGGGTGTGCTATAAGGTCTAGAACGAAGATCCCCGCTCAGTTCGGAAAGAATATCGTATGCAGGTCCCAGTTAGTAAATTTACGTGGCATCGATTTCCCTAGGGTAAAAATTGAGGATAAGGGTCAAAAGTTGATCGACCAACATCTCAGCCTCACCAAATACAAATACCATCAGTCAAATACCAGGAGCACATACCTTATGGTTACCTTAAAAAACGATAGAGATCAAAGAATAAGGAGCAGAATGAGCTTTGGATCTTTGGAGTAATATAAGATACAATAGGGTAGAAATGAAAGGGTTATGTATATAGAATTGACCCTCTGCGCAATGCCTTCAAAGTAACATACTCCAGTCTTGCTGGTCAAATTTTCACCCCTGTGGAACTGTTTGGGTGTAAGAGGAAGAAGGTTAAACATTTAGAGTCTAGAAGGGTCGAAATGACAAGCTCGCTATGATTTAGAACAATATTCCAACAGCGAAGATTTCTGACGGAGCCTAATTATGGTGATGGTGCCGCATGGCGAAAAAATAATACGTGGGAGGCAGAACGTTGAAGCCGGGCCAAAAGTGGGCCGGTGAAAAGGACCATCGATCTTGGTAAGATTATTTATTGAGGTCTTATGGCTCGGTGTGTGATCAGTTGCTGATCACTGATCAATCTTCATATACTCAACGCCATCCGTGAGCGCCTGATAAGTGCTCACTGAATACTCATTAAGCAGCCCTCGCCTTTATTCATGTGATCACTGAGCATGCCTAAGCACTCCGGGAGCGATCCGTGAGCAACGCTGAGCATAAAGCAGCACCGCATCCGCCCTAAAACGGAAGGGGAAATCGACTCGGGCGTCGCACATATTTGCTACCTAGGTGTCGAGATAAGTAGCTCAGGAGCTCTATGGGTTGGCTGAGGGTATCCGAAGCCCTATATCGGGCCTAGCCCGTCACAACAAGGGTGGATACCACCAAACATAGCAGTAAATATGCTTCGGGAGGAGCAAATTTTTTATGCTATTTTTCGATTCTAATATATTGGATATGGTTAATAAATATATAGATAATAGCCAAAAGTATCCTAATTATAATACTAAGAAATGGGAGCCCGCCTATCCCTGGGTTCCAACTATAGTGACCCTGATATACAATTAGGTATATAGAAAATAATATATATAGTATACCGTAAATGACAGCTATGTATAAGGACAAAAAAATAAGATAGGCTCCTGGAACAATAAGGCCCACGGATGAATTAAAGCTTTCGCAATAGTGGCTCTAATATCAATTTCGTTTTGGTCTATATCCAATTTGTAGTAGTACACCTTCCCGGTCCATTTTGATAACATATAAGTATGCCATCGGAGAAGCACAAGACTATATATCTCTACGATAATCAATAAACCAAAGATCCAAAGAACACCACAGAAGATACCCAAACTTCCCATTACCTATCTCCAACCTTTTGTTATCACAAGGAAGCCTCTAATTAGTAGACTTAAGACTGGTCTAAGGAATGTAGCCGTGGCAAGCAGGCTCATAGCAATTCCTCTTTGTGCGGTGGTGAATATATTAGTGATAATTTCACTAATATTAATCAGGCATGCAGATCCGAATGCCCCAGCCATAAATCGAAGGAATAGGAGATCCCAGGAAATACGAGATCCTGCACCGCTTGCGGTAAAGGTAGCGAATATATAATATATGATAGTAAATACGACCTATCAGCCGAAGAGTTCACCCAAGGGTGCCGAAGCCAAAATGCCCACCACAAAACATAAAGAGAGAAACCCCAAGAATGGCAATTTGGGAACTAATATTAAGTTACTTCTCAATCTCCATAATACCCCTAATAAAAGTGCAGGAGGTGAATAAGACCATTAAGGTTGCTGCAGCAAGTATCATTGTAATACTCTATTTCTATCACTTATTGAATAAAATTAGGTTCCGTGGGTTATTAGGAATCTATATGATTGCGAAGGGATTATCTTTGGTTTCCGAGCCTGTAAATGGATAGTGGATAATTTCCTTTATAATGGTATCGTAGTTAAGTAATATATACCAGAATGGGATCTTATATTCATTTAAGGCCCTAGCGTGAGTTAGATAATTATCGGCGGCCATTTTGGATTTGATGAGCTCTCGACTAAGCGGCTGTAGAAATAGATTCTTGTCTCCAGACCAAGATATAGGTAATCCTGATGGGTCTCTGGGGGAAAAACAGGTGGCAGAAGAAGTGCTTTGAGCCTCCAGGAATCAGTTGTTTTTACAATATATACTCATGGGTCAATATAGATCACACGAGATAACAAGCCGTGTCCCCATAAACGGGACTAGATTTGGGCATAGGATTTCATGGGAGGTAATATTACTTTCCTACGCGGTCGATATTAATTCTGTTCTAGAAGAACATCGTTAGAGAATGAGACTTTCTGGACGGTGGTAAGATAGGAATTGTTGGACGTGGTGAGAAAAGTGGTCACTAAGAATAGTTGAGAATGGATACTACAGCTCACCGCTTGACGGTCGTTTACGTGCTATGCTAACCATTTTTTCTTTAACAACCACAAAAGTATCCAAATGGGCCAAGTGTATGAATAGGTTCCACCAAGATATTTGGGCTGTGAAAATGATCTTCTTCAAAAATATTGACATCGGTATGAATCTCAATATAATTGGGGTTATCTGTATTGTTGGAATCAGCAACAATATCATCTATAAAATCCCGCAAATGAATTATATTGCTGAACGTGACTGGCCTGAATGCCATGCTGCAAGAATGGAGCAATATCATGAAATTGAAAGAGGGGGTAGAAAATAGCAAGAGTTACCAAAATATATAAGTGCCAGTATACATCCAGTAATCATTTAAGGGGTGCCAGGCTCACGCTTTAACATACAGAGACACATTTCATGCTTAGGGTCTATATCAAACCAAAAATATCAGAATCTGTAGTAGTAAATATGATAAAATATAACAGGTTTATCAAGTAATCAAGCTATCGTAGTACTGGTCCGTTGTACATGGAGGAGTTAGAGCACTGATTAGGTTTACATATATATATTAATTCCATGAACAACACATTATCATTGACATTCTTGGGATCTTCAAATTTCCGGAGGATCAATATCTAACAAATCCAAGACACATCCCCCTTCACTTGAACGTGCCAAACGTGATTGAAGCTTTTAGCGCGATGAATCCTCTTATAGATAATTGTAATGTACTATAGGTTCTATATTCGCAAGGTTCCGGCGGGGCTTACACTCAGCCTCCACTCAACAGAATCGCTGGGAAAGTCTATCAAGTTATCCAGTGGTCAGAGGAAGTCTGATTGGGCAAGGTGCTTGCAAAGTCTATCAATATATTTTAGTGGCAGATCAAAAGTACAATGTCCAAGCCCAAGGCGCAATATACCCGAGGGGCAATAGAAGACGCAAGCAAGCTCCCGTCTCCTACTAAATCAATCGAACAGACAACAAGTGTATAGGGCATGAAGAAAGGGAAAAGGCAAAATGGCCAATCTCTCTCAATTGTTCACCGGGTGAAAGTACAGTTCTTTCCGTTATTCCGTCCCACACTGCAGAGTCTAAGGTATCTTTTGATTCGATAATGTCTATCAAAGTAGTATCCTTGCCTTATTTTGAGTAGCTCTCTCCACCAATAAATACAGAATAAAATATTGACTGAAGGTCAGATTTCAAGACTCTGAAACAATAATCCTATGTACACCGAAATCCACGCGTAAATTTAAGATTCACAAAGCTCTTCTAATGTCTAGATGCAAGATTTCTCAACTCAGCCTTCGGAAGAAGCTTAATGGAGAGAATTGCTCTCAGTAAGAACTCTGCTTTACTGCGGTCGGAAAAATGGGTGCCAAATGAAGAGATGAAAGTTTTTTTTACTCCTAACCTTTTCTACGGCAAACAGCTATTGACATCGACAAGAAAGACGTGCTGCATTACAATTGTAAAATTTTTTCAATTTATAAACGCTGCGAAATAGCCTTTAGACATACTTAGAATAATGCGATCCTCTACGAAAAGCTTCTTTTACGCCTTATCCAGCTTTTTGTTTTGGAACGATCGATGATGTCAATCACCTGGTAGTCAGAGTCCAAGGTGCTTCTTCTGAGGATATTTTGGCGGAGTGGAATGTCTGCTCCCCAACCGTAAGGCGTACAATGAGTGACTAATATTTGTATCTCTCCAGAGTGAGAGACTTAAGCTTTATAAGGCTGTCATGGAAGGGACTGTTTGTCTCTGGGACGTAGTTGACTTGTTAACAATGTGGTTGTTTAGTTGAAGTACTATCTTCTGGTAAAGCTCAATAAACCCCTCAGAGTATGATATAACTGCATGAGGGCAAGAGAAAGTGTTCATTTACTACTATCTTAAGGATTTACAAATCGTCACCACCATTACTACCATCTCTGCCATTGCAGTCTTGAATCCAAATTTGACACAATAGGGCGCGACTTGTCTGACTTGTCCATGACACGTGGTAGAACTATTGTTCTGAGTTGCCAATCCAAATTTTTGTCAGAAGGTATTTGCGTATTCCCTTAACGTTTGCATGATCCGCTCAAAGTTGTCCTTTTTACCGTCTGTTGCATCAACCAACCCAGTGACGTAGTCCTTCCCCTTCACGCCTGTTCTGATGAATCCATCCACATTGGTAAGATCATGATGGAGAAAGCCAAAATAAGGACCAAGCGCAATGACAATAAAAGGCGTTTCGCCTTTTCTCCTTCCACCCATGGCCCTGTTAGCCTGCCTCGCAGTGTCTGCAATCTTCGCCCAGTCTCCACCCTCCTTTTTGCCTTCGTATAGCAACACGATCCGATGGCTGTTTTTCCCAAAGCCGTCGACCTTAAGAACCGCGAGGTCGGCATAACCTTCGTCGCCGGCACCGGCTGTTGTAACGAAGTGGTACTCGGGGACAACGAGGAACTTCGGAAAGGTGAAAGCGGTGCTGAGGAGGTAGTTCCAGACCCCATTTGTTACGTCTTCGGTTTTCATGAGCCTCAAAGCCCTTTCTGCGGGGGTCTCCGTACTAGTCATGTTCACTAGTGCTCGAGAGTTTTCTCTTGAAGATTGTTGAGCTTCGCGAAAGTTGTTGTCAAGGTTTTGGGAGGGGACGAAAAAGGATAGAAGAGTGAGAAATATCTAGCAGGTTTATTACAGACGCCCAAGGCGAACATGACTCCATATGACGAAGGACGACAAGCGGGGTTTTCGTATGCCTTCCCACAGAGATCCATGTTCCAGCTCGGCTCTATGCAGCCACCATCCCTGGTATCACAACCCACCGTCACCTTTTTCTTTTTACACTGGCTTCAGCTTATCACATAGCTGAGCCGAAGACATTGAACGTTTGCAAGATTGAACCTGTCATACAGTTGAACGGCGTGATCACAGGTTCTACATAACTTCGATCAATCTCTATGACGCATACGCACAAGAAACTAGTTCCTTAAACTTTCAATGCACGGACTGTATGCGGCATTTGGCACTAGGTAATACGATTCGCTGGTTAGTTGCGTCACAATGAGAAATACTAACACAATAATCAAATACTTTTGAGCTGAAGATGCCAGCTGAAACAAAAGTCAATGCAGCAATAGATCGCTCTAGAGCTTGTGGTATCTCCAAGAGCCAGACCAATCAAGTATAGCAGAATTTTACTGCAGGATATAATTAGCTGTCTACAGCAGCTGTAGAACCACCGTACAAAGGTCCGGCATCTTGGTCATGATGAGTATGCCATGATCCATTAACTGAGCCACTCCTAGCTCGCATCATTGTCTGATTATAGAATGTAACGCCTCTCATGGTCTGGATCGACGAGCTGAGCTGAAAACGGCGAATCTGAGCTTTCTTTCAGTACACCTGGACTTCCAATTCAGCAAGGTCGTTCCTTGTAATCACCATGGCTTACTTTAAATGTGGCAACTGTTTGCGACAAGTCTGGTAAGTGATCGACAGGCCAGTCCTCCAGTTAGAGTCATATCAGCCAAGAATCTAGCCTAGGTAAACATCTTGCAGTCAATGTCCTTTGTATGTTCTATAGACTGGGTACGGAGGAATCATAGTCATGGCGGCTGCGGTAGTCTACTACTCGCCTCGTGGAGAGATGGAAAACAGTGTAGCGATAATTAGTGAGAAATGTGTGGAGGTCATACTGTCATAATAGGTCTCTTACGTTCCTCCCATCACTGTTTTCGAAAGCGACATTGGAGTTGATTACAGTTCATGATGCTTTGGAGGACGTCATAGCACCATTTTCGCAGTGGAGAAAAGTAGAGATTGGTCTTTCGTACATAACTCTCAAACAAGTATTAAAGAGCTTTGAGTTGGAACAAGGGCAGCTAGAGAGGTCCATATGAGCATTTGGAACCTTTAATCCTCGTCGCCAATGTATCACCGCTACTTTCATCTGTTTCCTGGCAGAGCTGAAAACTAGGGATTGATGTGACTTAGGTGACGATTCTACTTTGGTTGTCATTGGGATTATGCATGTCAAGGCGCGTACTGACACGACTAACAAAGCAGACTTGAATATTGCATTGGAATAATGTCCAGATGTAGTCAATAGAATCTTGTAATTGGACATGCTGTCACTTTGACTTGCCAGGTACTTGGAACACTGGGAGCTTTCAGAATAGTGCAGGCTTGTCAGCTGGACGCAGTCAGTGAGAACCTACAATGCAGGCATGCATCAATAGTCTGAGCTCAGCGCAGCCGGAAGATGTAGCCGATGTTCTAGGTTCAGGTGTAATCCCGAGGAACTCGCTTTCACAGTTCAAATTAGCTCGATGCGTCCATTGCCCTGATAAATCTCGAAGCATCTTGCACCAGACATCTTGCCACCGAAGCTTGGTTGACATGAACTATGCCAAATATATACAGCTACCCTTCTGTTTCTCATTAGAACCAAATAGATACTTATAAAATAGGAAGTCGGACTGCGTGCTATCGGCATTACTTATATTGTGCTGGCGTCATTTTTACCACATTTTCCCAATCTAGAACACAATCGATCAAACGGGAGACGTGGGACCTTTGCCATTGATTTTCTTTACGGCTCAAAGCAGATTTATGATTATGCTGAGATTCAAATTATCCTTAATAATGCACATGCAACCCATACAAGAACGCCAAGGCGGAGGCAAAGGAGAAGTGCCAGATGGCCAAGGTCATCGCAAGTAAATGTGAGCCCGAAACCCGCCTCAATGAGATTCGGGCACTTCTGGATTTAGTATTCTACAATGTTCGTAGGTAACACGCACGGTCTTCTATTCATATATTATTACAAGAAATTTCAAATCTAGGAGACTAATACTATTACTAGACCTGAGGTCGGTCGAACAGAGATATGTTCATTAGCCCCATAGACATGATGATGGCTATATCGGGATGCCGTTAAAGTTTCTTAATGATCATATAAGAAGTTTAACATTAAGCACAAGTACTAGATTTCTTTATCCGTACTCATCCAATTCAAAATTATTATACTTTATCTAACCAAGAACATAAATGGTTGCAGATTCTGTAGGGTCATCAGTGTTCATCTTTTGAAGCAAATTTAAGATTAAAAGCTAACTGAAAGTTTGCAATTGTCATGGAAGTTTAATATTAAGAATAAGTACTATATTTCTTTATCCGCATCATCTGATCTAAAAATGTCATAATTTATCTAACCAAGAACATATAAGGTTCTAGATTCTCTAGGATCAGCGGTCACTTGAAGCAAGGTTAAGATTAAAGGCTAATAATGACCTTAAAGTTTGTGATTATATTTTCTGTTTTGAGGTAGGTACAGACTTAGAGTCTACTCACGTGAAAACATGTGAAACCGGCTGGGAGTTATTGAAGATCTGTAAGGGAAAGGGCCATATTGAAAGTAATTAAATTTCCTATCTCTAATGATAGACAAAGGAATTATTTGTGCAGGAGATACTACCAGTGATTATATCATTTATTTTGAAGGGCACTGATGGGCCACGTCCCTCTATGTATCTACTTGTACGCACGAGCTTTGAGCAGCTAGTTGTCACACATCACACCATCATGTTATAGTTGGAAGCACGCCTATCAAAATGTAGTAATGTGCCCCGTACTACCTAAAGTGTCCGTGTGCTCGTTGAGCTGTCAATACATGTCTATGTGGGCGGCGATTTGGAGATCTTAATGATAATAATGACATATTCTCAGTGACAGGGGTCGGTCGTATGGTACACATGAGGGTCGAAGTATTGTATTACCCTTCAGAGCTGTGCTGCACCATCGAGAATTAGGCGAGGATGCTACTTCGCATTGTTATAAATAGAGACATCTCTCGTGGTCTGGATCCCCGATGTAATATGTAAACGGCGGAGCTTAACCTTCTTTCACCACAGGATATAGGTTTAATTAGACGTCAAGTTTTCTAGAAAAGTTTAAACCTTTGTTATCGTATAGTATAACGCTCTACTTCTGTCTTCAGATGTTCGTCTCGTGGTCAGTTCATCTAACTGTAATCGTTGCATCATATACTTGTAATATCCCGTACTTCCATCGTCTAGACTTCAATAGATCACACCAATTCCATGTGATTCCGAATTGTTGTGTCCGCTGTGAATGTTTTGGTTCTTTAATAAAAAGAGCAATATAAAAAGAGTCAAGATTTCGACTCATGACTTCGACGTTATAAGTTCTTTTAGTTTAAAGAATAACCCTCGATTCCCAAAAATGCTCTTGGAGAGTTAACCCATTAAAATCTACTTTTCATATTTCTCCCGCCTTGGCTATATTAAAACCCTTCTACCACTACAGAGTAACACTCCATTAACCCATCACCATGGGTTCTGTCAAGCCTGTTACAGAAGTTGGCCAAGGGTACAGCGTATTTCAAGGTTCGGCAGTGGACATCATTCTTCAAGGGAAATTTGGTCGAGGCCCTACTGGCCAATGGAAGCCAAAATTCACGTGTGTACCTCGACTGAAGAGGTTCTCAATGCCTTGAACGTCAATGCATCTGCCGAAGTCAGTTGTCAGTGGGGTTCATTCAAGGACTGGACTTTTCCCGGTCCATGACCCAACATAGTAACTCTGTGGTCATTCTTGCCGTTGCAAGTAAAGTCACTGAGACCACTACAATTGAGTCCCCCCAGTTCCTTCAGTGGTTCGACTCCGCTTCAAATCTCTACGAGCAGGGAGGGGACAGCAACATCGCAACAATGACGTTGGGGGCCAATACATTGCCAGCTACCAGTCCCTTGCTCACGATCAAAAGAGCTTTCAAGATGTGAAGAATGCTGCTGAAAGTCAGCTCTCTAGCGGCTCTGTCAGTTTCAGCGCTAAGCTAGAAACCGCAGTCACTAACATCCATAATACCACGGACGTTTCGTATAACTTTGATCAAAAGGCAATTGGGTTCGCTCAAGGAAAACTACAAATCAAGAAGATATCTCTAATTTTATCCTCGGATTCGGAGACAAGATTTTAGATAATCTTGAAGTTGTCAGTTTCTCCCTCAGCTCCTATAGCACCATCCGCGGGCATCCAAAAGATATCAAGCACCTCGACAGAAATAGAGATACCTAGATAGCAAATATGTGCGACGCTCCTGTCGATTTCCATTTCTATTCTAGGTTTGGAGTAGTGCCGCTTTGTGCTCAACGTCACTCACGGATCACTCACTGAGTACTCAGGGGCATTCAGTGATCATCCGGGTCCAGAGTGGGGCTACTCACTGAATACTCCGGGAGCACTCAGTGAATACTCAGTGAACAGTGCTGAGCACATTAGGGATAATTAGTGAGCAGCCACAGATCTCTCAGCGAACAGTATTAACGTAATCAACTACCGAGCGACGAATACCACCGAGCGACGAATTTTCCCTCCGCCCGACCACCTCCTTTCTTCAACGCGTTGTTTTATCACCACTATTATTAAAAATGGCTTTATCTCA